>CM022762.1:13070767-13105767 GCA_012411365.1 Ameiurus melas
CTCATTCACTTGGACTGGAAGGTACACAGGTACCTTTTTTTTTTTTAAATATATATATATACATTTTATACAGCCTACATGCATGTCATGGTATTAATGAAATGAGGTGTGTGTAGTAAATATGCATACATGGTGAAGATATACCCATTTCTGTGATTCAAACAGAGGTCACTTACCCAGTGTAAATCAACATGCAGTTAGACATGCACTGACATTCATAGAAAGAAAGAAAGAAAAAGGTTCCTTAAGGATTCAAAAAAGTTAGGGAATGGGAAAGGATAGGATAGAATAGGGAAACACTCAGTTGTATGGTTCTATGTAAAAACCTTTTTACGTGTTTCCCCTAAGGGACAGCTAGAATTCTACACTAAATGGTTAAAAGTACATTGAATAATTGAGTGTTCTTAGCCTCCAAAAGGATTCTACCTGGTATCCTTTCTAATAGAAAAACACTCTGATGTAAGTTTCTACATAGTGCCATTTAATGGACAACTGAAGAACCCTTAATTTTTGTTTTCAGTAATACATTTTCTAGTAAAATACTCATCAAAGTTGTTATAAAAAGGTGGCTCTGAATGTTTTATAATAGTTCAACTGTTTTCTTTTCTACTAATATAAGACTTATATTAGCTAATGAATAGAACCATTACTCTTAAATAAAGTGAAATATTAACAATAGTAGATAAATGTTTAATAATTCTTTTCCATCATGGAACAACACACAGAAAGTTTAGAATCACTAATGGTTGTTCAGTTGTCCCTCTGAGGCAGAACCCTATAACTACATGGTTGTTGTCAGAAACCTGAGTAGGACCAATGTCCCCACAAGGATATGACTATATGACAGGTTTGACCCCACAAGTATGGTCAATGGAAGGTCCTCATAAGGATAGTAAAACAAACACACACACATGTGTGTGTGTGTGTGTGTGTGTGTGTGTGTGTGTGTGTGTGGTGTGTGTGTGCATGTGTTACACGTGCATTGATGATCTCTGAGTGCACAGATCTCATTAATCTCTCCTTTGGGAGCTTTCTGCGCTGCTGCTCAATAACAGCCTGCTGAATCCACTCAGAGTTCCTCTGTGATGGAGAGAAAAACCTCTCCTCCATCCACATCCCTCCTTCCCAGATTAACTCCGCAATCCTTTAATAACCATCTCTTTTTTTCCTTTTCTTTCCTCCCTATCCTCCCTTCTCCAGCCCCCTGTGGTTTCACTCGGGCCACTTTATTTCAAGAGGCCATCTTTTATTTCTCCCTCAGCGCTGTAATGACAGCACAGCTATTAATTAATTGCACACGTAATTGCAAAATTAAGTTTTTGGGAAACTCGGTAATGATCTGTGGAATTACACAATGAGGTCACATTGTGAGGGACAGAGGGATTTTCGGATGTTGCGTGTGTAATCCAGCAGTACTTTTCCAGTCTCCGTCTGTAATCTTTATAAAGTCGTGTCATGGCCGTCACTCTTTCCTGACCAGAGAGCAAGAAAACGAGCAATCCTCTGCTGATTTCCACTTTCACCCACTTTAATTAACTCAGCTGTAAGATAATAGCCGGGATTTGAGGCTGAGTACGGGAAAGTTTCGACAGTAATTTTGGCATCTAGTCGCTCTTTGAGGCTGAAATGAGACGTGAAAACCTTCTCTGATCTGTTTATTGTGTGCCACATTGAAGAGAAGATGCGTGGTGTTTCTGCTCCGTTTGATATGAAGGACATTTATTGTTCGGCTGAAGCAGGAATTCTGTGGAAAGGAGCGAAGAGTCCTCATGGCCGAATCGTTTTGTCTGAAATAATTTAGATTGATTTTTCAGCACAAAAGCTTTCAAATTGGAACTGAAACACCATTCCACCAATCCTGTTTGACTGAAACACATCTAATTAAAACTGAAACCTATTTCACCTACTGTATATGTTTTGTAGTTTTTTATTTTTTGTTTTCACTGTTAATATATAGCATATAGCATATAAGGATAGCATATATGATGCTTTACATAAGTATTCTCCTCTTTTGAACATTTTCCACATGTTGTAGTGTTACAAACTGGGACTGAAATGAACTTATAGGATTTTATAGCATGAATCTAACACACACACACACACACACACACACACACAAACTTAATAGTGATTGCATAAGTATTCACCCCTAAGTTATTTCTGGTGCAACTAGTTACCATCTGAAGTCATGCAATTAGTTGAATGGAGCATATGATTAGTTGAATGCTAAACTATAGTTGAACCTATGTGCAATTAATGCTGCATGTGATTACTCCAAAAGACAGTGAGTGGGTAAAGACAGGATAAATCAGTGAAACAACCAAGAGGCCATGGCAAACACTCAACATGATGCTACTATCACCATGCTTCACAGCAGGGATGGTGTTCTCAGGGTGATCAGCAGTTTTGGGTTTCCACCAAATGTAGTGCTTTGTGACAAGACCAAAAAGTAAAAATTTTTTACTTTTTTTTTTTTTTATTCGATTACTTCAAAATTGGGAGACTTTGCCTTCAGTACTATGGGATATTTTGTGTAGTTTTCTGACCTAAACTACTAATTAAATCCATTGCAGTTGCAGTTTGTAATGCTACAAAAATCCAGTTCAAGTTCAAGAGGGTGTGAATACTTAGTCAAGACACTGCATATAACAGGATAATAAGATAACAGGACATTAAAAATAACATATGAAATAATCCCGTATATATATATATATATATATATATTCCACAGGTTTTGAATAGGATTTGCATCTGAGCTGTAACTGGGCCATTCCAAAATGTTGATCACCATATATATATATATATATATATATATATATATATATATATATATATATATATATATATATATATATATATATATATATATATATATATATATATATATATATATATATATATATATATATAATAGGGATTATTTCATGTTATTTTTAACATTGTTATTTTTTATAAAATGTTGATCACCATATATATATATATATATATATATATATATATATATATATATATATATAATATATATATATATATATATATATATATATATATATATATATATATATATATATATATATATTGGTGATCAAC
Organism: Ameiurus melas; assembly: GCA_012411365.1. Taxonomy (NCBI): domain Eukaryota; kingdom Metazoa; phylum Chordata; class Actinopteri; order Siluriformes; family Ictaluridae; genus Ameiurus; species Ameiurus melas. The sequence goes on from CM022762.1 coordinate 13,073,858, forward strand.
ATTTTGGAATGGCCCAGTTACAGCTCAGATGCAAATCCTATTCAAAACCTGTGGAATTACTTGAAAATGGATATGCACAGGAGAGTCCTTGAAAATTTGATAGATGTGGCACATTTTCTAAATTTCCAATTCAAGATTGGATATATTGGTAGACAAAATGTTCTATAAGTAGGTTGCATGTTATATAAGCATAGGTTATAATTGCCTAGAAAAGCATTTACAACTTGGAATCCATGAAGATTTCTTTGTCACAAGGAGAAGTAGAACCCTTTGAGGTTGTTAAGTAACTGTAATTATTCAATAAAATGTAAAGAACTGTACCAAGACTATACCAAGCACCCATAGCTGAATGAAAAATGGCTGAGGGGTTGTCGATATTAAGGGTGTTTTCACACCTAGTACGCTTGAACCCTCCAAACGCTCTTGTAGTGGTTCAGCGTCTATATGTGAACAAACCAAGTGATCTCAGACCACTTCCGGAGGTGGCCTGAGTATTGTTCAGGTTGTTTGGAGAGTTCTTTTTAAATGAAGGATTCCTAGCCCTTCTATGATGACTTGGATAAAATTTTGGGTGCAAGCTGGGGTCTGAGTTCTTATGGAGTTGTGGTGTGAACAAGAGAAGGTCTGAGATCACTTCATTGCTGAAGAGGACATAAAAAAAGAACTTTTGAATACACTATATTGTGAATACCAAAAGGACTGAGCTCACTTTCGGTTGGTTCCCTTTCTCGTTCACTTTAAGTGAGCTTGGTTAGGATAATTTAAAACTAAATTTTAGGTGAAAACTAAGACATTAGAATGATGTTTTTGTAACAGTGTAGTGCCTGGGCATGCAATAGCTGTAATGTGTTATATATTTGTTAAAAGATAGCAATCTTATTAAAGAAATTAAACATTTCTGTAAAATGATTCATATTAAATTATGTTTGTTGGTGAAACACTGTAAAAAAAATTGTATTACTGTTCAACTATTAATAAAGTTAACTGACACAGTGCCTGAATCATGCCTGAATTCTGCCTGAATGTGTGTATGTGTATGTGTGTGATGCTGATAGTTTGTGTGTTTCTCATGCAGTTCTGTTTACGCCAATGAAAGGCTTTTATTCAGCACCTAGATTAGTCTGTTTCCCAGGAGTGTCTTCCTCCATGTCTGTCTCTCTGTGTGTCTCCCTGTGTGTCTCTATCTGCTTGTCTCTCTTTTTGTCTGTCTCTCTCTGTCTGTCTCACCGTCTATCTCTCTGTCTGTCTGTTTGTCTCTCTATCTCTCTCTCTCTCACACACACTTTCCATGTCTCTCTTTGTCTCTCTCTCTGTCTTTCTCTTTGTCTTTCTGTCTGTCTCACTTAGTTTCTCTCTTTCTTTGTCTGTCTCTTGGTCTCTCTCCCTATCTATCTATTTCTCTCTCTCTCTCTCTCTCTCTCTCTCTGTATAATAAGGTGTTGTTTGGAGGTCTGTCTGCCTCCTTGGTGATGGATAGATGAGAAGTGCAGTGTGAGCGCTGGGACTCGAATGTGATCTGGGTCAGAGCGCGCACACACACACACACACACACACACACACACACAGTCCCATACATAACCTGCATGACCATACATGCGTGACATAAAAATGTATGTGACCATACTAACTTTATATACCTTAACATCCTAACCATGATAAACATTCCAAACCTATATCCCCTAACCATATACACTCTAAACATGCTAACCCTGTACACACTAGCCTTACTAACCCTATATACTCCAAACCTATATCCCCTAACCATATACACCCTAACCATACTAATCCTGTACACTGTAACACCCCAACCATACTACCCAAACACACCCTAATAAACTAACTATACTCATCCCTAGACACCCTATAAACTCTAACTATGCTAACTTTATATACCCTAACCATAGTAATCCTATATACCCTAACTATACTCATCCTTAACACCATAACACCCCAACTATACTACTCAATATACACCCTATAGGCTCTAACTATGTTGACACTATACTCCATTCTCATACTAATCCTATACACCTGTTACACCCCAACCATACTAACCCTATACACCTTAACACGCTAACCATACTACCATTAAACATGCTATTGGCTCTAACCATGATTACACTATACACCCTAACCATACTAATACTATACACCCTTACCATAATAATCCTATATCCTGTAACACCCTAACCATACTACCCCTAAACACTCTATAGGCTCTAACCTTGCTACCACTATAAACCCTAACCATACCAATACTATACATCCTTTCCATACTAATCCTGGACACCTTAATACCCTAACCATACTACCCGCTAAATACCCTATAGACTCTAACCATGCTAACCGTATACACCCTAACAAAATAAATCCTATACACCGTATCAATACTAATCCTTTACACCCTAACAACCTAACCATACTTACACAAAACACCCTAAGAAAATAACCATACTAAAACCATACACCCTAACACCATAACCATACTAACATACTATCCCCTAAGCACACTATATGCACTATAGTATAACTATACACTACAATATGGCTGTACACCCTAACTAGACTAACTCTGGACACCCTAACCCTACTAACTTAACAACCCTAACACCCAAACCACTCTAACCCGAGTAAGGCTAAGCAGATTGACATTAGTTCTACAGAGTGTCCCAAAAGTGTCCAGAAATAGGGGAAATTAAAATTTTTTAACAAAATGTCTTCCAACATTTTTCAGACATAGTTTATATTTATACATTTTTTTTCAGATAGTCTTTAAGAACGCCTTCGACAAAACATATTGAAATCATTCTCAAGGCTGGATCGGGAAGCTGTAGCATGATTGCGATGGACTTGAAAAGGAAACATTGGCTCGACACTGTTGCCAAATGTGTTAACAAATTCAAAAAGAATGGAATTGTTGAAAACCAAATGAGAAGTGGACATCCAGGAACCTCCACTGACAAAAGCACATCTGACATGGTGCTAGCATATGTAGTCATACATAGTCCTCATGTATGAAGACTTTTGGGACACCCTGTAGTAACGCTAACAATCCCTGGAATGCTTACAAGTACCTATAGCAACTCTAACCCAAAGTTTAATTTTAGTAAATGCCAGTAACCCTAACCTTAGTAACAACCCTGACCCTACTACCCCTATCTGTTGTAATCCTAACTCTTGTAGTGATGACCACAGTAATCCCTCCAAGTGTATCACGAATCCCATTTTACATCTCAATTCTGCCGTTGAAGAGAGAGAACAGAAGAAAGAAACCGGTCGATGTTGTAACTTTCATCATAATATTTTGATAAAATGTCTCTTTTAAAAGTACATGTGGTGTGGAAGGTCATTTTTTAAAATACATTTAGAGACCTTGCCAAACTTCTCAGACTGTTAGCGCTCTTCTATTTAGCAAGAGAACAAGCAGGAGGGGACGGTCGATCACATTTATCCACAGTTTACACCTTTTTTCTTGATCTCTGTGCTCAGCGGAGATCACGTTTCCATTGAAAGAAAGGCAAGGGAAGGGGAGGGCTGTAAGGGGGGAGAAAAAAAGTTCTCTCAGTGCTAGGCTGGATTGAAAAGCGAGCTTGGTGTTGACAGCTAAATGCGCTAATTTTCTTCTGGGAGCTGGGCTTGTCTTACTGATGGGGGGGACACAAAAAACAACAAAACACAACCCCACCACCGCCCCCCCCCCCCCACCCCCCTTAATTTTTTTTTTTTTTTTTTTTTTTTTTTTTTTTTTTTTTTTTTTTTTTTTTTTTTTTTTTTTTTTTTTTTTTTTTAAAAAAATATTTTTTTTTTTTTTTTTTTTTTTTTCCTTTTTTTTTCTCTTTCATTTTTTTTTTTTTTTTTTCCCCCCCCCCTTTGCCAACGATGACAATTTTCATTTATTAAAGAATAATTTTTTATCCATTTATAGTTATATTTAATATTGTGGAATGCCCTTGAAACAAGTTAGTTCCCATAATTTCTGTCCACCAGAAAAGTTTCATGTTACTTTTAATTTTAATTTCAGCAAGCCTACTGCTTGTGAAAGAGATGCTAATAATGGTAATGCTAGCACTAATACTAATAGCACCCTTACACACTTTTGAATTGAATTCCAGAATCAGGAATTATGAAAACTGTGACTTATATTTTGCATCTCAAATCGCTGGGCTCAATGGAGCTGCGACACATGCAATTTGATGTAATTATCACCTTTTCCCCAATATGACAGCTAATAAGTGCACCGTCTTCCCTGTATGCCAAGCAAACACAATGGCTATGTAATAATCACCTGGATATTTTTTTCTCCTCTTTTTTAAAAAGTTGCATTAGAGTGGTGATTACCTATAATATCGACTTCTTATCTGCTCAGGGCCGTGCTTCATTACACCTACTGTATCCCTTACATTACAGTGCCATGAAACCCGAATCAAACCCCCTGCATCAAAAGACCCAGTTTAGATGTCAAAAGCCGACTGGGGTTCATTAAGACATACGCAGACAAAGCGGCATTCAGGCCTAGAAAACGGGGGGGAAAAAATAAGGTGACCCACAGCACGACACAACTACTGAAGACTCGTTTCAATATTTTGCGTGGCCATTTTGATGATATCAGAGTGAGGTTTGCTCAGCGGAGTGTGCCGAACAAAAGGGCTGATTGAGTGTGAGGGGAGAATAGAGCTTGTTCACATTGTCTAATGCTTTTGCAAAAGCTAACAGACTGCAGGGAAAGTGAGACTCATGGGAAAAGAAAGCAGCACTAGGGGGCAGTGCCACTGCATTGCCAGGTTAAAAAGGAGAAGAAAAAAAATCCAATGTCCCATTTTGTTCCCATTTTGAGTTTTGTTGAAAACACATTGAGGTTGGGCATGGAACTGTTTTCATTCATAATAACACATTTATAACACATACATATGCTTAATAAAATCCTAAGACAGAGCTTACTGACTGATATAAGGTGTTATAAATAAATAAACGATAAACAACGATTACTGCGCTCATAATGAATGTGTTGTGAAGTGTAACAATCTATCTATGCAATGGATCATCTGGATATCTGCTCAGAAATCATCTATGCAATGATTTCTTTTAGAAAAAATTATATTTTTAAAGAATACACATTTTAATCTGGTCACCCGACTGAAATCTTATCTAAACCAAAGTGAGCTCTTGTCCAAAACACACTGTGTACACATTTGAATATTTTAATCATTATAACATGGTAAAGTGAACTTGAAGCTTAAAGCTTATACTGATGAAATAAATAAATAACTTAAAAATAAAACATAGATGTAGGAATGCTTTCTTTGCTTTTTTTTCTCCTTGTGAACTCTCTAGATGCCCTTCACGGTGACATCATTTTAGTCACAGATGTTTTTCTCCATTTTAAGCACACAGGACACACACACACACACACACGCACACACACACACACACACACACACACACACACACACACACACACACACACACACACACACACACACACACAAACAAGGGCCAGTAAAACCAGGGCCAGCTTCTGCTGAGGCCGTTACCCACAATTCATGGCGGCACTGGATGGTTCCCACTAGGTTCTGGTCGGCCTGGAAACGGCAACTTATTAATCTTGTGATGGAGGGCCAGCTGCCTGAATCACCACCAACCTGCTTGTGCTTGTGCGCCTTCACTGTTTCTACTTCATTTACTTCCAGTTTCTCGGCAGTTTACAGCTTAAAGAGAGAAAAACACGGCACTTTAACCTGCACAACACTCTGATTGGTGAATAAAGTTTGCTAAGATTATGCTTATGCTTCTACACATAATATTCTTCTTTTACTACACAGCAAAATCACCAGTGTTGATTTAGCACCCACAGTGTTGAATTTACACCCTACAGTGTTTATATAAGTCCATTGGACTCAAATAACACTCTGGGTGTTAATTCAACACTAGGGATATTACTGTGTACTAAAGTTTTGTTTTTGGTGTTACATACTTTGGAAAGTTACCTTGGGTGATAGAAAGGCACTAGATACATTGAACACATAAATAAAATAAAACTAAATACACACAAATGAATCACTTTGAGGTTGTTTACTTATTTTAAAGTGTTAACAAGTGTTAAATTTGACATTTATTAATAAATAATTCACAATTTTTAGTTTTTTCCCCTTTCTGAGCTCATCAAGTGCAAACTATATCACTTAAATATTAGTAAATGATGACATAAATATTAATAAATTAGGTACCCATCAGGACACAATAAAATCATATGGGTTTTTTTTTTTTTTAGGATTTTCCTTCTATTTTTGTGTCCCATCCCTCCTTTTTTTAACGTAATAATAATAAAAAACAAAACAAAAAAAAAAACATTGTCGATGAGGTTGGCTAATTCAGGCCAAGCGCTTCAGTTCCCCAAGCTTTAATGATATTCCCGCGGCATATCGGACCGCCGTTGCCTGGAGACCGGATTTCAGCTCGGCCCCTCTCTCCATTCCCACACATCAGAGCTCTGAAAAGCAAAGTTTTTTTTTTCCTCCGGGAGCTTTTGATTTGGTCCGGGCCGAGGCCCTTCCCCCTGCTGGGGCGGTTTGGGTGGGCAGGACGCTGGTCACACATCAAGGCCTGGAAACAAAGCCCCCAGGAAACCTGCTTTACACACACACACACACACACACACACACACACACACACACACACACACACACACACATATACACGCACACAGACTCACTCACACTCTGTAACTGCACTGACCTCCATTTCTTCACCATCAACTCAAAGTCTAATGTTCACATTACTTTCCTAAAGCAGCATGTCCACAAGTGTTTTATTCCTATAAACAGAATTTCCCTCATCAGACTCTATCCTTTTTTTAATATCTCTTGAAGTTAATAAGACCAAAAAACACAGCTTACTGAGAAACCACAAAGTGTAAACTCTTCTCTCCTGAAGATGTTTCTGACAGTTACAAAGCCCTTACACTGGAGACTCCTTCCATAAATGTTAGTAAACCTGAACACCTTACAGAAAACTTCACCTTATCAATAATTTTTAAAAATCCATTTGCATGGAGTGTCTGCTCTACAACTCTATGTGAATGAGCTGTTACTATAGAATAATAAGAGAGAGAGAGTGTGAGGGAGAGAAAAAGAAAGACTCCCTCATTTTTCCATCACAGTGCCACAATAAAGAGAACATTAATATCCATCCAACCATCCATCCATTTTCTGTACCGCTTATCCTACACCGGGTCTCAGATATTCTGGAGCCTGTCCTAGGGAACTTGGGGTACAAGGCAGAGGACACCCTAGTCAAGGTGCCAACCCATCACAGGGCACAATCAAACACACTCATTCACATACTACAGACTATTTAGAGACTATGAAAGATTCCAATCAGCCTACAATGCATGTGTTTGGATTGGGGGAGGAAACCGGCGTACCCAAAGTAAACCCCCGTAGCACGTAACTTTGTGCATGCAGGGCTGAGGCGGGAATTGAACTCCAACTATGGAAGTATGAGGAAAACATGCTAATCATTAAGCCACCATGCCCCCAAGTGCATTAATATAAACCTGTGATTTGCATCTGCACAGATTTGCATCTGTCAGTGCTTCTGTTGTAGAAAATGATTCAACACCTTCTGACCAATCAGAAACCAGACTTCAGCAGAGCGTCTGTGTAATGACCTTTAAGGAATTGCAAAGACACATCACATTCACTTTCTTAGGTAAATGATACATCATAAAACTCTCCCATCCCAGTGAGGTACAGTTACAGTAATTACCATTTTGTTATCATGTACTGTATATAATACACGGCTTTAGATAATCATGGCTTAAATGTTAATAAACAGAAGGCTCAGCAGCAACAGTTGGTAGTTACTATAAGCTGTAAAAGTACATTTGAGTTATTTTTATGTTAATATAAAATACAACATATACTATATGCTGTGTGATGAGCCAACAAGAACAAGACTGTGTATTTTTACTGCATTAACTCACTAAAATGTGTAACATAGCAAAAGAGTGAAATATCACAAACCTCAAAGATTACAATCGCTAAACGGATCTTACAGCTCTCCCGGAAATCACTTCTTCCACATCGTACAAATTAGCCACACTTTTCCCGTTGCATTGTATGAATGGAGTATGAATTGTTGAGGATGTCGCTGTCAGTCATACACAAGCAAGGACTCGGCTCGTATTGCAGAGGGAAATAAAGGCAGCATTTGTGAAGGGCCTTATCAAGACCGTGTCGTGTAGTCCAGCGATGTGATAAGGTCTGGCAACAACGAAAAGACTGTTTCTACACTCGGGGAAAGACTGAGGCCTCCTTCCTGAGATACAGAAAGCAGCATTTTCTGTTTGGATGGTTGTTTAGAGAGATCTAAAGCTGGAACTGAAATGTTGAAACTTTTAATTAATAGTATAAATGGTGCAGTTCTCACAAGTTTATTCATTCTCTAGGGTTTTGCTATAGGGCACAAATTTTACATTTACTGTCCCAGCTATCGATTTTAGGTTAGCACAATGTTTTCTGAATATTACAATTTCTAGGGCCTTTTAATTAATGTTTAGTTTTTCCTGATTTCTGAGAATGTTTTATGTAATGTAATTGTAAACATTCCTACAGCGTTGCATTTTGACTATTTCCATAATGTTCAATTTCGTAGGAACAAAAATTTTTGTAAATGATCCTAAAATGTTCCCAGCTCTGTAAGACATTTCAAGTTGAAGTCACAAGTAGTCAAGACAATGGATATCTTTAAGTTATTATTATTATAATTTTTTATTAAACTTGAGTTCAATGTCCAGAACTTGTCGTTACAATTGGAGTTAAAGAGAAAAAATAAACTCACATAAATTTATGGGGCTATCATGTGTTACAGTGAGATAGAACAAATCTAAAATTATGAAACTGCTAGTCTTTACATTCCCACAACTAAAAATAAGCAACATCATAGAAACCTTTACATTACATAAAAAAAAAGGTTCTCGCAGCATCCATAAAATATGCTTCTAGGAACTTAATTAGTTTCAAATTTCCTCAATGTTATGAAAGTGTTTTTACATAATGTTCATAAACATTCATACAATGTTGTGACAACATTTTTTAGTTGTACAAACATTAGATTTAGGTTTAACTTTGAAAGTTTATTATAGAAGATGTTTTTAGAACATGTTATATTTGGAAAGTTACAACCAAACTGTATTAAAACCTGTCAAATGTTTATGTTCTGTATTAGCTGGGGAGCTAACCTTACTACTTTATCAACTTTTATTTACATAAACAGATCCATATGGATGAGAAATATGATTGAAGTCGTCTTTTTGAAAGTCAGAAAACAGCCATGCTGTTATTTTCACTTTTCAAGTCATCGTGTATTTCTGGGACTTGAGTGCCTCCCCCACCTTGACATTCCCGTATGCTGATGTAAGCCTCTCAAATGAGTTGGGCTGTAGATTAGTGCCATGTTTCCAGGCACTACACACTCCAACGGCTTTCCACTCCAGGGCTCTCACTCAAGCCCAAACCCTCCCGGAGTGCCATTTCAAATTAATTAAGCCTTTTTCTCATCGGCCACCGTTGAGTCCTTGCATCTCCAGTCCACATTTCTCTCTTCAGAGCCTTCGTAAGCTTTCTGATGAGGGAAAAACTTATGGGGGAAATGACAATATGAGCAGGTCAGGGGAATTGTTTTGTACAATGCATAAGTGGCATTACTGAACCTGTGCTTTCAAGGAGACATTTGTAAAGAGAGGGCTTTTGAATGTGCACGAGGTCATAAGGTCCTGTTTTTAATTTTTTCTTCTCCTTGAGAATATTTTCTAGGAAAATCAACTCCAGATTATCAAGATCATCCGTATTTCCAGTATTTTGCATTGTTGCTTAGCATCGCAGAGCTAAATAATAGCTTATAATTAAAGTATTGTATCATAATTGATTAGATTTTACTGTATTTACACCAGAAAATGTGCCCACTTATTGCATAATTAGCATTGTAGGGACAACAAGGGCAGAGCTTAAAGTCAATTTGGTCAGCCAGTGGCAAACTTGATTGTTGATCATACTGCAAATGACCTTAATGGCGTCTAGTTTTAAAAACACAGTATAATAAATAATTCACCTAATCAGAGTGAACATAGCTACAAAATTTAATTACCCAAAATCGAATAATATGTTTATCTAACTTTGCCTTACTTAGCATTAATGAGGGCTAAGCTAACTACTTAGCTGGTTAAAGGTAGTTGGCTAGCACAGTAAATATTATATAATGTCAGGCATGGTGCCTCAAATGTGTCAGTCTGATGTTATGGAACAATAAGATATTCTATCAATATCAATTTATAGGACAATTTCGATATTTGGTGTTACCATATTGCCCAGATAATGATACAATATCTTCTGATAACCTTACCGTAAATGCTAGTATAGCACACCTATCATAAGAACCCTAACAAAACAAAAACAACAAAAAATGTGTAGTCCAGCAGAATAAAACAGTATTAGCATAACATTCATACATGCAGACATCTGTACAGAGTGAATTAGCATAAATTAACATCGTCAGCAAAGCCATGTAGCTCCTGCTGTTTGCATAAAATGATGGATCTCTCAGCTTTCTGCCCTAAATGCTAACAAACTCCCTTTCAAACCCCCCTTTCACTGGAAGTTTACTGATACTATCTCTGGTTTCCGCAAGTGACTGAAAAAATACTGGCATCTCCGATTATTCTCTTTATCATACTGTAATGGTAAAAAAACAAAGGGAGACACGTGTTGGTTTTGGTGGCACATGTGCTGGGCTTTTCAATAGCTTTCTTTCTTTCTCTCTCTCTCTCTCTCTCTCTCTCTCTCTTTCTCTCTCATTATTCTTCTGTCCGTTTGGTTAATTAAACGCGAGTTTGAGTCGTGTTTCATTACATCACCGCTTTAGAGGGGCGCTTTGAGAAAGACCAGCTCTGATCAGGCTATGAAACTGAGGAGTGGAGATGGAAATAAGTGCAAGACACAAGGTTTTAAAGTTTAATTAACAAAAGAGTTAATTCATGTAAAAATAAGTTGAATGTAAAAACAAAATAATTAAAATAGCAAATTGATTTACATTTTTTTTTTTATTTAAGATGCTTAACAATCAAACTTTTTGTATTTCTTCTCTGCAGAGAAGAATTGATTTTTCCAAGTACCCTTCATTGCAGAACCAAAAGTACAGGGGTGGAGTCTGACCTGATCCAGCTCCTCCTATCTGGGCAGAATCTGGTTAGACAAGTGTGTTGTTAAGTGTACAGCATCGTTTCAGTTAAGAATTAGAAGTTAGGGGTAGGTTTTAGGTTTTAGAAGGATCAGGTCCAGCTCCACCCCCTGGGCTTTTGCTTCCGCAGTGAGGACCAGCTCGCTTTTTTAAAATGTGCTACACATAGCTAATCTGGCAAAGAGAGATAATTAGCTAACAGTTATTTGAGGAACACTAAACAAACACATAGGATAACATTAGTAACTCTGAAAATGTTAATGTTAATAAAAGATGATTAATATTATAAGTAAAACTGATAAATACTGTACATATGAATGATAAATATAGCAAAAATGGTAAGACTTGCTGTACATTTTTGATCTAAACAAGTTGCACAAGATAACATTAGCAAATCTAGCAAGTTTGAAAAAAATTAAGTAAACATTTACATGGCTGCGTGTGCATGAAATGTCTCGCTTCAGCTGTAAAAAGTTTCAAACCATTTTTTAATGTTCTGGCTTCTGATTTTTGCTTTATGAATAAATAATTGCATTATGAATAAATAAATACTTTACAGTCTGAATATGTCAGAAAGCCACATCCTTGCTGTTTGATCACATTACCAAGAGATAACAAAAACAAAGGGAAAAAAACAGTCCTAAGACACATCCTTGTGGATCTCCACAGATCATTTTCATTCCATTTGCATTGTTTCTGAAAATGTTCACAGTCATTTAATCAACACCACCTGACATTCAGAATCTTGCATACAGTGATGTGATGTATCACACCACATCCAACTGTACAACTAAAGGTAATCAATACCGCAATCCAGTTGGTAAGAATTGTTACCTTCATACAGCGGCAAAATTTTCCCACCCTGATTAATGCTGCCGATCTGATCGTCTTTTGGTCAGAGAGTTTAACGCTGAGAACGTTTGATTTTGCAGGAATTCTGTTTCAGTGTCTGATCAGCGCCTCACTTTTCTCTCCCTTGTCTCTGCTCTGCACTTTGCAGAAGTTTGATTAATCAAGATAATTAATTTCTCTGTAAATTACAGCCTTCATTCGAGCTGCCTTTAGCTGGCGTGAGAGCTGTTTTGACAGGACAGCATGCGGGTTGTCTTTAAGCGCAACTCGGCCCTGTTTAATGACAAAGATATCATGTGGTGCATCTTCAAACACGACGCTGACACGTGGTATTTATGCAGTCATTCTGTAACAAGGCAAATTGCACTTTTTATGACATTCGGAGGTTTCTTTCGTGAGATACAGACGTAGGCTGGTGCTGATTAATAATGCATTTTTTTTATTTTAATAAAAACTGATTTTAAAAAGACGAAAGCATCAAAAGAGACAAAGAACCATTGTGTATTTACAAAATTATCCAGTCCTGTCATTGTGGCAGTGAGTCACGTTTTGAAGGCTTTGCATAAATTTTTTTTTTTTTTTTTTTTTTTTTTTTTTTTTTTGTTTTTGGGTATTTTGGTTTTTTTTTTTGAAAAGGATAAAAAAATAATTGTTTTTTTTTTTTAGTAAAATATATACCCAGAACATTAAAAATACTGCTTATAATTGTTATTAAATATTTATTATTTTTACTTTGACACCTATTAGTCATTTCCCGAGTCTGAAACAGAGTGAAATTGATTCTTTTGGTTCATTTGCTGTTGGGATTGGATTTGCATTGTGTATGATTATACAACCCGCGACCCTGAAGAAGGAGTAAGCAGTAGAAGATGGATGGATGGATGGATGATTAAACAAATCTAAAGTAAAAAGTAATAATAATAATAATAATAATAATAAACATTTGGGCTAAATGTTTCATAACTATAGAAAAAGATACCAGAAATTTACAGAGTGTAGTTAGAAATCGCTAAAATCACCCAAAACAATTAAATAATTATAGAAATTACTAGTTTAAAATAATTTCAGAGTCCAGAATTTATTTTATCTTTTTGTTCATTCACATCTCCAGATTATGTGGCATTTCTGCAGTGCTACAGCTCTGTCCATTAACTTTCGCAGTTAATGGACAGTTTCGCAGCTCATATTTACAAAAAATAAATAAATCTGCAACCCACAACACATGGCATTGATTCACTTCCTGCAGTCAAATCCAAGTAAAATCTCTCACTAGACTTCACTTGAAAGAGGATTGAGACTGCCTCACTATTGCTCAGATGCTTTCTGGCCTGAGTGTGATTGCTGTGTTCTCACCTGCCTACAGAACATCACCAAGGAGCAGAACACACAAGGGTTCTATTGAAACTCACCCTAATAACACCTTAAGAGCTATTCCATCCACCCATCCATTTTCCATATCGCTTATCCTACACAGGGTCACAGGGAGCCTGGAGTCTCTCCCAGTGGAGTCGGGGCACAAGGCGGAGGACACCCTGGACAGGGTGCCAACCAATCGCATACACATTCACACACTACAGACAATTTAGAGATGCCAGCCAGCCTACAATGCATGTCTTTGGGCTGGGGGGAAACTGGAGTACACAGAGGAAACCGCTAACCATGGAGATGCAACCCAAATTTGCTACCCACTATGTCACCATGCTCCCCTAAAGAGCAATTCCAGTACTTTATCAAGTCAAATGAACTTCTTTAGATTATCTGATCGAGATGACATCAGGGCAGAATTTACCCACAGTTTCCCTTTTTAAACCAGCAGAAAATGTTATTTCTTAATGTAAACACATCCAGTTTAAAAAATAAACATGATAGAATTTGGATATCTGTTTAAATTGGATTTTATTATTCCAGCTCCTGCATCTGTACATCACTTTATTCTGCCACCCCCCCACACACACACGAGATGGCATCTTAAGCAAATGCAGCTTTGTGTACATTTCTCAGTGGCGTGCACATGTCTGAGGGGATCTCTCTCTATCTCTCTCTCTCTCTCTCTCTCTCTCTCTCTCTCTCTCTGTGTGTGTGTGTGTGGTTATTGAGCACTGGATTAGACGGTTGTGTCTCCAGCATCACATGACAAATGACTAATTAACTCCAACAAATCGGCTTTAATGTGAAAGCAAGAGTGAAGTCATGGCTCAAAAACTTGAACACGACCTTTTGGTTTTATTTAAAAGTACCGTAAAATTATCTAATGCAATTTTAACCTTTTTTTTTTTTTTTTAGAAGTTCATGTGCGCTATTTTTGACAACAGGAATTGTAATTTTGTCATATTGTTGTATGCAATACAACTCCTCAGATCTAGTCTTCATCATATTATAGCAGTATAATTATTATGTACAGATAACTAAGTATTCTTTTATGTCTATTTCCACTTCATGGGTTTGTGGGCATGGTCTCTTCAAAACATGTCTATGTATTACTTAAGAATTATGTACTATTTAAGAATAATAATATATTCTTTTTTTTCCTGGAATAAAAATTGGTATTGGGAGTTCATAATATACTGTATTAGCAGAATGACTCCTCAAATGATTCACTCCCCTGACTTCATTTGTATTGTATAATTATTCTTTTCTTTCTAAATTATTTAACAGGCATAGCTGGCAAGTATTATTATTTTATATTGCAATATATCATGTTTCTAAGTAAAAGTGCCTGTTTTTTGCCACAAAATGACCATATGGTTTATTAGCAAACCAGCTACAAAATAAAATTTTAAAAGTGTGATTCAAATATTGTGATATAAAATGTTAGTCATATCTCATATAAAAGTAGCTCTTTAAAACAAATAATGCACATCTTATTAAAGTAATGGGGTTTATCAAGAAATAATTAGATTTAGAATTTTAATAAATAATAATAATAATAATCATAATCCTCATCAACTTGTTATTTGTTTGATTTTTTATTATTTAATTATGGTTTATTTATAGAAAATCATTTCTATTTGCTAAATATACATTTACAATTTTCATATTTATTGCATGTATTTAACAATTTATTAACACAATTAGATGTTTATCTACTCTTCTGACCTACTTTGCACTGTATATTCTATTATTAATAATTTATTTGTATGTTCTCTGTATTGATTATACCTCAGGCTTGCTTAAAAGCTCATACTCATTGCATTTTTATTTGCCGATGTGTTTATTTATTTATTTATTTTAATTTCTGGTTTCATTTTTAATATTGACTTGTTGCTAACAATGAATTAGATTTTTTAATTTATTTTTAAAATGAGTAACTTTGCTATGAGTTTTGTTTTTTATTTTCAGATTTATATAATTATTTTGCACTTAAGGTCCACTGTATGGTATGAATATTAACCTGGAGTGTATATCAAGTTTTTTTTTTTTTTTTCTGAAAATAGATTTAGTGCGTTTCATGTCTGTATGTGTAATATATATATATATAAAATATATATATATATATATATATATATATATACACACAACATATATATATATATATATATATATATATATATATATATATATATATATATATATATAAAAATATAATATAATATCCTCCACTCTTATGGTAAGACTTTTTACACTATATGTTGGAATGTGGCTGTGGGGATTTGTGTTCGTTCAGCCAAAAGGGCATCAGTTAGTCATGTATTGATGGTCAGGCGAGCAGGCCTGGTGTGCAGTTGCCGTTCCAATTCATCCCAATGGTATTTAGTGGGGTTCAGGTCAGGGTTCTTCTACACCAACTTTAAAAGTAGTAAACCCTCCCTGGGCATTTTATTCTATATAAAATTATCCTAGCATCCTATGCGTGTTTGTGTTTATGTGTGTTTCATTATATAATGTATACTGTACAAATTTATATTCTGTAGATCAGGTCGAGAAGCTTAAGCTCCGCAGGTGCGCACATCATTAAGAAAAACTCAGATAAAGGACGTAACTAATTAATTGACTCCGTCCATTGAAGTTCACGTCCTGGTGAATGTGGATTGCAATCGAGTCGCCTCTGAGAAAAGCTCTGATTAGCATTTAGCTTATCAATTCCATATTAGAGAGAGAGAGAGAGAGAGAGAGAGAGAGAGAGAGAGAGAGAGAGAGAGAATGAATTAGCCGAGATGTAAAGTGTTGGTTATTAAGTGCGATATGGGGGAAAAAATATCAGAGTGTACATTCCTCTCTGAATACAGGATTTCAAAGCAAGGGCAATTATTTGCTCAGTAGGCTTCACTAATCCTGCTTTATCTGCATGGACACCAGTGAAAACCAGTACTCTGATCAAAAAGAGTGAGAGAGAGAGAGAGAGAGGGAGAGAGAGAGAGAGAGAGAGAGAGAGAGAGGGGGGCTTTAAAACCGAGACGATTCCTTTTTAATGAAGCTTATTAAGCAATTTTATTGGCTCTCTTGTAATGGAATACCTTTGTTTCTTTCATCTTATTAAAATTCTCTCTCTCTCTCTGATGATTCTGAAGCACCTCAAACCACATTCGTATTTCTTCTGTTTTAAAGAGTTGAAATTTTGAGGATTTTTTTAGTAAGTCTTAAACAGTAGCTTTTGGAATGCATTTTAGTGAAAAGATTTGTTCAGTTATCTCTAAATCCATAGTGTCCATGTCCATAGTGTGTGAATGGGTGTGTGAGTGTGCGACTGTGCCCTGCGATGGATTGGAACCCATCCAGGGTGTCCCACGCCTTGTGCCCCAAGTCCCCTGGGATAGGCTCCCCAACGACCCTGTGTAGGATAAACTGTGCAGAAAATGGATGGATGGATGGATTTGTTCAGTTTTTTTCTGTTTACAAATATTTTTTTCCGATCCAGACAATTCAAGCAGTATTACAAACACTGAAATGCTGGAAATCTCAAGCTCACGCTGAATGAGCTCAAATGGAACTTAATGAGATTAAACACATCTGATTCGCTGAGCAGAAGAGTGAATCTTCTTTTTACAGAATGATTCACTGATTCAAACACTGATTTGCTGAACAACAAACAAGTGAATCTCTGTTTTTACAGATTCACTGCTTTTAATACTGATTTGCTGTAAGAAATAAGAAAGAGATGCAAATCTCATCCATGACCAAAAGATTCACTGATCCACTGACTGAAAAGTGAAGCTCAGTCATGAATGAAAAATTCACTGATTCAAATGCTGATTTTCGGAGTCGCTGACAAACGTACTGATTAACACTTATCAATGATCAATTTAAGAGAGAGAAAGAGAGAGCTATCAAATTAGCAGAGACATGCTATGGGTTATTAACAGTGATATGAGGAAATATCAGTTTACACTCATTGAAATGTGAATCTGGGTTGTTACAGAAACATTCAGTGATTCAAATAATAATATGTTGAATGAAATAAGAACACACAAGAGAGGAGTGAATCTTGGCCATGATCAAAAGATTTACTTATTCAAACACTGATTCCTTGAAAGAGAGAGGAGCCAACCTCAGCCATGACCAAAAGATCATGGATTCAAACACTAATCTGCTGAATGACAGGAGAAAGAATTTCAGTCGTAACTAAATGAGTGTAACAGATTCTGCAAGCATACCATCAACACCAGGTCCTTTAGCCCCACCTACCCCTTCACAATCACCTGAGTATTTACCTGCCACACCTGTCACATTCCAATCAAGAACCCTTCGTAAGCACACAGCTTTCACTTACCTGTCATCCGGTCTCGTCAGTATCATCATAAGAGTATACTTACGTGACTTCCTTCATGGTTCCTCCTCACCTTCATTGTCATCCAAATTTGTTCCATTATTTATTTATTTATTTATTTTAAATAATGTGGAGTTGGCATTTTAGGGGTTACGGGTTAGTATTGAACTGTATGTAACATTCACTCACCTGCTGATAGCTATCAAAAAGGAATGCTTATTCCATTTACTTACCTGCATGATGATCGCAAATATATCTTTCATTCTGTGAATAAAATCCCTGTTCAGTTGATCTACATGTCTCCTCTCCTATTTGTGACAATGAGTCACTGATTCAAATACTGATTTTTCTGAATGAGAGAGCAGAGAATCTTTGGTCTTTACCAAAATATTTTCTGACTCAAACACTGATTCTCTGTATTCTCTGTATGAGAGAGCCTTGGCCATGACCTAAAAGTGAATTGTATGAGTTGTATTTGCAATTGTATGATGAAACTGATCTTCATCCCTTGAATCAGTGACCAGTGACCTAATGAAATGTGAGGTGAATAACATTATCTCTAACAACATTACAATGGCACCTGTCAAGGGGCAGCAAGTGAACGTCAGTTCTCAAAGTTGATGTGATGGAAGCAGGAGAAATGGGCAAGCACAAGGATCTGAGCGACTTTGTCATGGCCCAAATTGTGATGGCTAGACAAATGAGTCAGTGCATCTCCAAAATAGCAGGTCTTGTGGAGTGTTACCGGTATGCAGTTCTTAGTAACTACCAAAAGTGGTCCAATGGAGGAAAATCGGTGAACCAGTGACAGGATCATGATGTTTGTGGGAAGCGAAGTCTAGCCCATGTGGTCCTTATACACAGAAGTGCTACTGTAATATAGACTGTTGAAAAAGTTAATGCTGGCAACGATAGAACAGGTGAAGGTTGATTTGTCTGATAAATCATGTTTTCTTTTACATCATGTGGATGACCAGGTGGGTCTGTGTTGTTTACCTGGGGAGGAGATAGCACCCGGATGCACTATGGAAAGAAGGCGAACAGGCGGAGGCAGTGTGATGTTCTGCTTGGAAATCTTTGGTCCTGGCAGTCATGTGGATATTACTTTGACATGTAATCTCTACCTAAACATTGTTAGAGACCAAGTACACTCCTTCATGGCAACTGTATTCTCTAATGGCAGTGGCCTCTTTCAGCAGGATAATGCATAATGCCACACTACAAAAGTTGTTCAAGTATAGTTTGAGGAACATGATAAAGAGTTCAATGTGTAGATTTGGCCTCCAAATTCCCCTAATCCCAATCTGATCGAGGATCTGTGGGTTGTGCTGGACAAACAAGTCCGATCCATGGAAACCCCACCTCGCAACTTTCAGGACTTAAAGGACCTGCTGATAACATCTTGGTGCCAGATACCACAACACACCTTCAGAGGTCTTGTGGATTCCATGCATCGACTGGTCAGAGCAGAAGAAGGATCTACACAATATTAGACAGGTGGTTTTAATGTTATGGCTGAACAGTGTGTATGTTATCACAATAATATAAATGACATGATTCCTTTTAATTCAAAATGTAGTTGATCATTCAAAACCAGGCACTTCTCTAATTTTGCACTGAGGTTAATTTACCTAAAAAGTAATGGAAGTGTGTAGCCTCCAATGTAGCATAATGTACTGAAATTATATTGTGTAAAAGGATAACTTTTAACTTTTGGTTGACCATGGGTCAAAATACATCTTTTTCCTGTGCTTTCTGTCTGTCTGATCATTCTGAATCTCTCACACACACACACACACACACACACACACACACACACACACACACACACACACACACACACACACACAGTTTAATTCCTAGCAAGAGCAGGCGAGCAGTGTTTGCAGCCTGAGGCACATTTCACACACAGCCAGGTGTGTGTACATCACAGAACTGCAAAAAAAACAAAAAAACAACAACAACAAAAAAAACACTGTGTAATTATTTTAGCAAGAAGTTGCTGACAGCAAATGTCTTCCCCTCCATCTTACGCATAACTTAAGCTGCTAATAAAGATGTGTTTCATTGATTTAAGCCGACTAATGATACATTTCAACTCAAAAACACAGAAACTTTCTCTGTGCATCTGGCGAAATAAGAAGGAAAAGTTCAGAAGTGTCATAGTGGCACACTGCACTGTAAAATACACCACAAGATTTATAGCGCAAACATTTATGTGTCCTGGTTAATAAATCACGAATGTTTCTTAGATAAGGGGAGTTTCCTGAGTTAAGAAAGCCAGGAATGTTCTTTTTACTTCAGAGCAAGAGTTGCGTAGGTGTGCTGAAAGCAGTAGACATGTATAACCAGTGGTGTGATGATACAATGTAATAATACACCATGATAATGAATTTACTCTATCTATCTATCTATCTATCTATCTATCTATCTATCTATCTATCTATCTATCTATCTATCTATCTATCTATCTATCTATCTATCTATTTATCTATCTATCTATCTATCTATCTATCTATCTATCTATCTATCTATCTAGCTATCTAGCTATGTGCCATGTGTCGCTTGAAATCTATGAAACCTGTTCAAAAACCACAATTAATTCATCATTTGCTGGTATTTGCATACCAGGTCATGATATTTTAAGAATGTTTGTGCTCATTTTCTGACGTTACAAACTGAGCTCATATGTAACTGATTTTATACAGAAAGACAGAGAAAGTCTCTAGTTTAAAACTGTAAACATTCAGTACAATGGTGACAAATGTAACCCAAATCAAATCATTCAATCGAAATATTCAAAATTAGTGTCTAAGAGGATTTTAATCATGTTTAGGAATGTTTATAAGCATGAAAGATTCACACAGCAATGGATACACCTTGATTTGTAATCTAAGCAATGCAGAATTAAAAATAATGTCAACATCTACAACTTGATGGCAACCCGATGGCTCCATGAAGGTTGGGAGTTTGTTATAAAAAAAAATGTTGTTACAGTTATTGATTAAGTGTTATAATGGTGATCTGGAGTGATAGTGTTATAGTGATAGTATTCTCTGTTGAATTATCATGATGAAGCAACAAATTATGGAGCGTGACAGAAGGTATTAGAGTAACAGATAGTGTCAGCCAAGGAGCAGTGGCAAGCATTATTATAGTTTTAATCATCAAAATGTTTTAGAATATTGTTCACTGAATATTTCTGTCATGTTATATGGCATTTTTATACATTATTCCAACACAATTAATAAACCTGAATCCATTTCACATGTCAAGCATTAGGGGAAAAAGCTAATTGGATGATTCTGGAAAATTCTAGACATTTGGTTTGATGCAAGTCCATCTGTTTCAACTCCTCCGCTGTCCTGGAGCAAAGCTGGTGTTTCATCTGAAATCGGAGCTCTACTGAATGACACTCTTTTTAATGTTCCTTCCTCCCCCTCTCCTATCCCCTACATGCCTCCTATTAAGCAGTGTTTTGACATATATTACAACTCTTTCAGCATCCTCCTTCTCCTTTTTCCCTGACAGCCAGATCACACAAGGCCTCCCAAATTATTAGGGAAGATGCCGCCATGTCGCTTTTCTTCAACTAGCCTCCTTTGTCCTGTTTTCAATCTCACCTGGACAGGTTGGAAATGGAACAGAGTCCCAATTTACAAGCTGCAATTTGAATATGTATTCTCAACAAATATATATATATATATATATATATATATATATATATATATATATATATATATATATATATATATATATATATATATATATATATATATTTTTTTTTTTTTTTTACAGATGAAACATCTGATTTTACACTATAAAGCAAACATGTTTGACTTGCTTCTGATATTTTTTGTCTGTCCACAGAGTGGAAATGACGATGCATGTAAAGTCAGACATGAAGCTGATCATATTCCCCATAAAATGTTATTAAATTTTAGGGAAAAGGGTTCAAAGCTTTTATTTTCCTTGCTGTTTAATTTTGTAGCAATCTCCATGTTGACAAATAGGACAGATGTCAAAATGAAAGATGTTTATTACAAAATACATGTTTCACATTTGCCAGAAGGCATCAGCATGTTATATGTAATGATTCTGATTGACAACAATAGGTCAGAATTATGTAACACCTTTTTTTGAATCCACAGTTGCTTTACAGAAAGTACAGTCAACAAATACAAAACTTTATTATTATTATTATTATTATTATTATTATTATTATTATTATTATTATTATTATTATTATTATTATTATTATTATTATTATTATTATTAATAATAATAATAATAATAATAATAATAATAATAATAACTATACTAACATTAATAATAATAATAATAATAATAATACTTTTATATTGTGTATTTCTCCCACTTATAGAAGTACTCTAGCATTTTTCAGAGGATTGAGGGGCAGGGCCAGGAGTATTTCTCCAGAACGCTGAGAGGGTGGAGTCATGTATATGGCTTAAGAGAGTAAAGGGGGTGGAGTTAGGTGTATGATTCCAAAAAGTTGAGGGGTGGGGCCTTTTGTATGGCTCTAGGGAGTTGAGTGGCTGGAGCCAAGTGTAGGGATTTAATGAATTGAGAGGGAAGAATGAGATGTATAGCTTGAATTAGTTGAGGGGGCGGAGTCAGGTGTTTCACAACAAAAAAAAGCAGTTTCAGGATTAACTATCCATGTATCCATTTTCTGTACCTCTTATCCTACACAGGGTCGCAGCGAGCCTGAAGCCTATCATAGGGAACTCAGGGAATGAGGCAGGGGACACCCTGGACGGGGTGCCAACCCATTGCAGGGCACAATCCTACACACATTCACACACCCATTCACACACGACAGACAATTTGGAAATGCCAATCAGCTTTCAATGTATGTCTTTTGACTAGGGGAGGAAACTGGGGTACCTGGAGGAAACCCCCAAAGCACAGGAAGAACATGCAAACTCCACGCACACAGGGTGGAGACTTGAATCGAGCCCCCTACCCTGGATGTGTGAGGCAAAAGTACTAACCTGTAAGCCACCATACCTCCTAACATCAGGATTAAGTAGGAGTGTATAGAATATATCCAGTACATAAATTAAGAATAAGATCTGAAGAGTACATTTCTGTTTCACCGCAAAGCCATAAGTAATAAATCACACTATACGCAATAAAACTCTAAACACTAACAAAAGGAGGATGGCACATTTGGCAGGATGAGCAACTGATCATCAGTGCTGATTAATCTTGTACAGCTAATCCTCCCAAAATACTCACACTGCTCCATTTGAAACACGTTTTTACGACTCGCAGTGAAAGTTTGCCTGTAATTATAGAGTACTTCTTACTAATTGGATAATAATTGGTGCAGGTGCACTGATCTGGGGCTTTTAAAGCTTTAGTATGGGAAGCGATGGTGGCATGCAGCCAGAAAGAGCCTCTCAACTCGCACATTTTATTTTCACATGGAAATTTCAGTTCTCCAGGCCACGGTTTTATGTTGTGCTTCAATTAGCCAGGGGAATATATGTGAGGTTACATAAAAGTGGGTATGATATATTCTAAGAAATATTTTTGTGTTTCTGTGTGTGTAATTTAAGTAATAGAGAATATGTTGTACATAATGTATAGAACATACAGTAAATATGCAGTATAATTTTAATGTCAGAAAGGTATAATATCAGGGAATTAATATAGACTGTATATATAGGCAATACAATGTGAATATATAGCATGTGTATAGTGTCCGAATATGTCAGAGTAATGTGAATATATAGCATACAGTATGTGTAGTGTATATAATATGAATGTACTATAGTGTATTTATAGAGCCGGAATATGAATATATATAGTGTATGCTTAGTGTATAGTGTCAGACAAAGAATGTGAGCATATAGTATACATACTGAATAGTGTGAAATAAATATATAATGCATAAAGAGTGTCAGATTTAAATATAGAGGGTATGTTTATTGTATAATGAATAGTGGATGTATAATGTCAAAATTTGAATGCATAGTGAATGTATAGTTTAAAGTGTTGGAATATAAATGTATTGGATATTCATAGTGAATAAATATTATGGTGTCAATTTGAACAGGTAGTTTATGTATGTACACTATACAGTATGTAGAGTACTTTTTTAAACATTCTGTTTATTTTTTTTTATGTTTCATTTTTTTGAACATTTCTGCTGAACTTCTGCTGAACATTTCTACAGAACATTTCTACATTTCTACTGAACAATTTTTGCTAAACCAGTTCTGCTAAACATTTCTGCTATACATTTATGTTGAACTGCTAAGCCTATCTAAATCGCCTTTTCTGTTCTGTCCTCCCCACCATTTCCCAAAAATACAAAATTAGCACCAGCAGTAAACATTCACAGATTTTTTCACACATTTTTATACAAAGAAAAACTAAATTGAACCCACAACCCACCCCTCCAGCTCATCATGGCTACCCATTAACTGTCGCTTGTTATAGAGATATTATACAATTCAACAACAGGCATAAACATTCTGTTTAATGTTAACTTCATTGTGATAAATTCCACAGTTTGATGTGTAATAGAAAATGAAATATGTCACGGATCGGTCACACAAGGTCACATGCAACACACATGCACATATACACACAATCACATTTTATAGAATATACACCCTGCTACACTCCTCTGTGAACTGCACTGCATTAAGGTCACATTTCCACAGGATTCTGCTTTTCCTGAGCTACAATTAGCCCATCTCTGAGGATTTTAACAGCACAGGGAGAGCATTAGCTGATTAATAATCCTAATATGCTGAAAAAACGCTCGTCTTTGAACTCCACTTAGTGTGGCGGGTGAGAGTACACGATTATATTGTTAGTGCCACAAATCTTAAAAAAATGCAGTGCTCTTAGTTTCACGTAAACAAATAATCCATAGCGTCTGTGCTAGAGCCCATCTCTCATCTGCTCGGATTAGACGGCTGGTGGAGGAGAAAAGAATGTTCGCTGGCTTTTATGTCTGCCGCAGACCTGCATTTTCCCTCTATTTAGCCCTGCTTAGGAAAATTACCACTTAATAAATGCAGCCCAGGGAGAGTGAGCGTAATTGAAGCTTTTCTGGAATCTTCGCCTCCTAGTTTTCAAGTGCACAGCATTAATAATGAAGGTGATATGAACGCTGCTGGATGGGTGGAGATGCTGAGGGGTCTCTCTCTCTCTCTTCTCTCTCTTGCTCTCTCTCTCGCCACATTTCTACCTCTCTCTCTCTCTACCTGTGGCTCAGGAGCTTTCTTATGGAAATCAAGCGCCGTGTTTCGATTGAAGGCTGAAGGATCCGGAGTGAGGGAAGTGCCCGAGTGTGTTTAATGAAGCTGCAGTTATCTTCCTGAATGCATTCCAATCCTTTTCCTTACTCATGCATCCCATAATCCCACTATTCTCGTCTTATACGGAGCTTTCTCTCTTTAGGAGTGTTTGTGTGATCCATAATGGAAAATAGACACTATTATTTTATTTTTTTAGAAAAAAATATTGGCACTGTTCTTTTGGGATATACAAATGGAAAGAAAGGGAACATTTCTCTCCAACCCATTTCTTGAATTTAATATCTGAATTGTTTATTTATTCATTCCTGCAGCTCTTTTTCTTAAATAATAGCATTAGTAAATGCTTGGTTCTATGTATAGTATATATAATAAAAATATACAGTATAGTGTATGTACTGTATATTGCACAGGATATGAGGATACAGTGTGTATAGTATATGAGTATTTAAAGTATGTCTATTGTATAGAATAGGAATATATAGTGTATTAGTATATAGAGTATCATGGAGTGTAAATACTGTATAGTGTTTACAAAAATTTGATATTTTATGCATACGTATTATATGTTAACATTAGTGTAAATGTTATAGTTTTTACTGATTTGTGTGCCTTTTTAATGCCGGATGAATCCATACTTCAGGCTTCATTTGCACTCCATGAACCTTTCCCACTTTCTTCTTTTTTTTTTACTTCCTTTTTTAAAAAAAAAAAAAAACACCACACGTTTCGTTTGAACTCCCGGCTCAGCCCTTTTGATAAGGAGCCCTGCAGTTCATTTACCTTTGCTGCTAAATGCAAAGAGAACTACGCCCAGTTCCCTTTGAGCCCATATCATGACCCAAGGCAAACAGACCTCTTCGGAATTGAGACACTTCCAAGACGAATGAGTTGATAAAGCTCTTGCAGGAGGTGAGGTGAGAGCCTCAGAGAGCGTTAGACCTGACAGATTTGATGGGTTAATAGAATCACTGATATATAGACAAATAGATAAAGCCACATTAATCCAGACATGAGGCTTTCCTTTGCATTTTGGGTCATGATATGTGTAATGATTTGTTAATTTATTTGATCCATTATTTTGAAGGTGATTTTATTTATGGCTAGCACATAAGAACAGAGTAAACGCACCATAAATTAATATTCATCCAAACCACACTGCTTCCTTCTGGACCACCTGCTCCAAAAGATAGTTAAAAAACTAATACATTTAGTAACACCTAGCAGCAAGACTTTTTAATCAGCTAGGTGGGTATACTGGTTAAACAGTTTTCAAAAGTTGACTTATATTTACAGTAATCTGACTCACCTATAATATTGACATTATGATAAACGTTTGTCCAGGCATCACTATTTATTATTACTTATTCATATATGTTAAACTTGTAGTATTGCCGCCTCTCAGCCCCAGGGTCCCTGGTTTGTTTTCCTTGTGTATGGGAGCGATAAATATGATAATGCAGTGTACAAACCAGCTATAAAGATACAACAACAATGAAAAGACTCATGAAAACTCGAAATTTGATGTTTACATTATTTAAATTAATGCTAACACAGTGCTTAATTTACCTTTTTACAACAGAGAATTGTGGGAGCAGGGCCACGTTCAAGTTCACTATAATACTTAGTGATGGGATGGTATGATGAAGAGGAGGGGTTTTTAAAGTCATTTATTACATTTAATGTTGTGGAATGTCCATGAAACCAGTTTATTCCTATTCTCACTTTCTATAAACTATAAACAGTCGTACCATCACCATTTTCTCTCTCCTGTACTCTCTTAAAGTTAATGAAACAAAAACAAGCATCTTGTCATGTTACCAAGAAAAAATAACATTAACACAAGTGCATTAGTATAAACCTGTTATTTGCAGCTGCACTACTGTCAGAGCTGCAGTTCTAGAAAATTAATCAACACCTCCTGACCAATCAAAATTCAACAGTACTGTTGAAATGAAGAACTATTTATCAATTTGCATAGATTTTTTAAGAACTCAAATGTTCAGGGAGACATTAACACTGTGTGTTTGAGTGATGCGAAGTGTGTAAATTGATTCATAACAATATTGGATTTATAAACATCAAACTATTTGATATCGACATTGTACATAACTGCAGCATGAGCCAGCATATACTGTGCAGTAATTACTACTACTCTCATTTGTTTAACACGTACACACACACACACACACACACACACACACACACACACACACACACACACACACACACACACACACACACACACACACACACACACACACACACACACACACACACACACAGAGGCTTGGGGAGTAGCAAAATACATGTATTCAGGATAATACAAAATACTAAAAAAAACTGGTAACTGTAGATACATCAAAAAACAAAGTAATGAGATTACAAGTACATTTTGTAAAAAAAAAAAAAAAAAAGGAATACCATCAGGATTTCATTTTTTATGAAAAAAATTGTAACTGTAATGGAATAAGGGCACATGGTGGCTTAGTGGTTAGTACGTTCGCCTTACACCTCTAGGGTCCAGGGTTCGATTCCTGCTGGGGCCACATGTGTGCGGAGTTTGCATGTTCTCCCCGTGCTGCTGATTTGGGTGAGTGTGTATGTGATTGTGCCTAGTGATGGACTGGCACCTTGTCCAGAGTGTACCCTGCCTTGTACCTGATACTCCCTGGGATTGGCTTCAAGTTCCCCCGCGCTCCTTAAGAAGGAGTAAGTGGTAGAAGATGGATGGATGTAACAGAATGACTTTATTAGGTAACCCTCCCAACTCTGCACACACACACACATCAAAATGACTAAGGCCTGATTTTGTTTACTAATGATTAAACTCCCAGAAGTTCAGAGCTCGTAGAACATGACATGACCAATTCACAGAATTTATTAAAAATGTTCAAAATAGACATTTTTTATTTTTGAAATCGCTTCTGTTCTGTTAAATCACATTTAATTACTTCCACACACAAAGGATTTCATGTATTTCTTTAATTCGCAAAGAAGGAAATTCAGCTTTATCCTCAAAATCATGAACAAGCTGGACTGAGTTTCATTAACAAGCTGACGGTGTCAATCATGCCC
The DNA here is from genome assembly GCA_012411365.1 of Ameiurus melas. NCBI lineage: Eukaryota > Metazoa > Chordata > Actinopteri > Siluriformes > Ictaluridae > Ameiurus > Ameiurus melas. The sequence goes on from CM022762.1 coordinate 13,102,025, forward strand.
TAAAACAATGGATAATTAAAAAATCAATTTAGCTGAAAAATCTGCACAAGAATGGGAAACAAAAGGGAAAAGAGAGAGTGTTAAAGACGGAATCTGAACACAGATGCTTGGATGTTTTTTTTTCTTACCCTCTTTTTGTCTGTCTTCGTACAGTCTCACCCAAAAGTACAAGTCTGTGACACTGTGTTATTCTTAAAAAAAATATTAACAATAACTGTTCAAAATTGTCTATTGCAAAATTAATATGTATACTACTCATACTAAACCTACAAAAAAGCAGAATGTAATACACAGTATGTGAGCAACATGATTAGTTTCAGGTACCTAGGTGGTAAATTTTTATACTTTACTGCACCCCACAATGCAACACATCCTAAATGGCATTTTAAAAACTAACAAATCAACAATTAAACAAACGAGCAGAGAAGAAGGCAACACTGAAATATTTAGGTCTTTTCATCTAAATTTTTTGTATAATAAAAATGTGTGCTATGTTAGCTAATTTACTATATTTACTAGATAAATAGCTGGTTAGCTTGTTATTTTTAATCATATTTATAGCTGTTCAAGTTCTTAAGATATTTAAGATATTTTCCTCATATTTCTTCTCAATTCTTAAATGCTCAAGACTCAAAATGATAAAGAACAGAAAATATATACTTTGATGCTTATATGCTTATGCGCATTATAAGTTATAATTCTGTATTTCTGAGGACCCCGTGTCTTGCAGTGAATTTCATTGACAATTGGGATGTAGTGCAGGCTCCCAATTGCTAATTCTCACATATATGTAGGCTTACTACTATGTTACTATATGTACAATATTCATACTATACTATAGCTATACTATACGCATACCACAATACTACTATATTTACTACGAGTACTGTATTCATACTTTAACTCTACTCTTCTACTATTAAATTTACTATTTGAAGACTACCATGACTAATACCATATCCATCTATCCATCCATCTTCTACCGCTTACTCCTCCTTCAGGGTCGCGGGGGAACCTGGAGCCTATCCCAAGGAACATCGGGCACAAGGCGGGTACACCCTGGACAGGGTAATACCATAAGTATATTTTATAAAATGCTACATATATAGTAGTATAGTACTATGCATATAGTGTGGATATTATGCATACTACTATGCATAAAATATTATGAAGTATACAATAAATGCAGTATGTGTTTTTCAGTGTTATGATTTAGCTACACTATATGCATATTACTATACATACTTTATGCATGCTAATATACTACTATACACACTATATGCACACTCCTATACTACTAAGCACACTTTACACATATTGCTATACTATGTATTATAGTACTATATTATAGTATTGTATACTATACTATACTATACTATACTATACTATACTATACTATACTATACTATACTACAATGCTATATACAACATGCACATTAATATGCTACTACATATCTAATTAATTTTATTTATATTGTATTGTCTATATTTATATACATATTTTTCAGCATTTGGGTTAATTCTTCTCTTGTGTTGTTGCTCACTTCACTCACTGACACACTACTGACCTTCATATGTACACATGCCACCACCCATGTACACGCACACACACACACACACACACACACACACACACACACACACACACACACACACACACACACAAAAATACACACAATACACAAAAAACAACATGCACACACACACACACACACACACACACACACACACACACACACACACACACACACACACACACACTATCTACCTTGCAAGTAAGACTTATGTGGTCACGGACAGTGTGTATTCCTTGTGAATGTTTAAACTGCTTCTGATACAGATACAGCAAATGAGCGACATGGGTGATATGATAAATACAGGGAGAAATTGAACATTCACTCAAAATACTGAAATATAGGAAGTTATTCAGAATAGAATTATGAAATAAACAACTCGCCCCCTGAAACTCGTAGTAATCTCAGTAACATGAAAAGCTGCATTTTGTTTGCTTTTTGCTTTTTTTGTCTAAGAAACTTAACATAGCTGCTATAATGAATAACAAATTAATTTTTTTTTATGTAATCGTTGGCAAATTGTTGTGGTATAAGAGGAATAAAACAGGATAAACAGGCTCAGAACAAGACCAAATGGTCCACAAAATAGCTTAGTTTTAAATGCTGAAAGCCACCTGAGCTCTAATAGTATGCACACTTAAGTATCCACACACACACGCACACACACACACACACACACACACACACACACACACACACACACACAGGGGGTGGAAGGTTTACTGTGTTTGTGTTATTCAGTAACCAGGTATTAAAATGATTTATGTCACAAATTGTGGCTATAAAACTTATGCATGTATCTTATAAAGATAAGAACTTCACACCTTTTATTTACTATCAATAAGATTTCGATAGATATTACGCATGAAATTAACATCATTAAATGAACATAATACTGTGTAACAGGGTTGCCAGGGCCACGTTTTCATAAATGACAAATTTGAATTGTCTATTTTTGTAAGTAGAATGGTACGCAAATAGCATTTTGTTAAAAAACTAGTTAAAAATAGTTCATGGCTACCAAGACGTTGTTTTAAGGAAAATAATCAGTTTCACATTGTGTATCTACGATGTACTGAATCAGTTCATAAATGTACATATAAAGTAAATATATAGTAATATATAAGTCACCTGGCACATGAGGATTGACTGTGAGTGTGTGTGTGTATTCCTTCATTGTCATCTCTTTCAACTCCTGAATGCTGTGTGTTTTCAGCTCTGACACAAAAGAGCTTCTTTTCACTAAGCGGTGTATCTTTCTTAATGTGGAAAAATGATACCTCCAGTGTAATCAAATGAGCTGTTTACAAGTTTACAAGGATTAAGTCGTCACAGGAGCGAATAACAACGCAACATTTATGGACACACAACAACACCCTCCTCCTCCTCCTCCTCCTCCTCTTCATCCCTGTCATCGGTTTCTTTTCTTTTTTTTTGTTCCACAAACATTTGCTTAGGTTCTGTGTTTGTGTCTGTCTTTTCATCCGGTGCTGAGTTAAAGGAAGTCGAGGCAAGCGTTTTTCTGAGATCACAGACACCTGCTACACACACACACACACACACACACACACAGGCGGAGAGGACAAATGAAAAGTGTATGTAAAAGGCAGTGGAAATCAGCTTTTGTTTCAGCTAATGAATCTGTGTGTGTGATGGGAAAAGCAGTGTGTGTGTGTTAGGGGGATGTGTCTGAGTCCTGCGTGAGATAGAAAGGAGGAGAGGAACATGAGCCCTGACAAATGTGAGCCCTCAAGCACTGAGCGCAATGAAGGAAGTGTTAATTAACATATAGCGAGTCCTCCCTGAGAGAGGGATGAATGGAGCGAATGACAATACAAGAGTTTAAGAGCTGAAAGTGCAGGAAGAACAGACACGGGGTTAAAGAAGATGGCAGCCTCTGCAACCTCTGTGACCTTTTGAACTTTTCTATTTGTTTGGCCTTAGAGTTTGTTTTAGATGCATAGACAAATACACGGATGAATAAAGAGATAAATGATTATTGTTACTGTTTTGTTTCTGTTACCGTTGCTAGTATTCTTCATTCTAAATTATTATTTAAAGTGTTCAATTTAATTATTCATATTCATATTAATATTGTTATATATATATATATATATTATTATTATTATTACCAATCTTGTTATTGATATTAGTATTGTTATTATTGAT